>OW964578.2:17500-30000 GCA_943138885.2 Tholera decimalis | reverse complement strand
TTCTAGTTGTTCTATTACATTTCTATTTTATTCTGATTTAAATAACAATATATCAATCCTTTATCTTACATGCTTATTTTGTTAGTAAAAAGTTACATCTTATCTCTTATTCGTTGACATAGTTGCGTATATATAAGAAGAGGTTTAGTATAGTAAACTACTATCATACAGATGAGTACTATTTGACTGTTGTGCTAGATACCAATATCTATTACAGCTACGGTACTATATTTTCCAGTTTTAAAACATGATTTGCCTATTTAACTTATACACAGACTTTAAAGTACCATTAGTAGCAATCTAAATAACATACATAAACAACTTGTGTAATTAATTAGCCGACCTAGGGTACACACCACGTGAACAGTTTTCATTTTGAATTTTATGTGCTTTACAATGTGTAATGTTTTGTGTGTTAAGGCAATACTATATATATATTCTGATAATACAATATTTATTACCTTTCTTATTGTTTGTTGTTTCGCTTGTATTTCCGGACTGCGTGCTTATTTCGCTTAACAATTGTAATATAATTGCAAACAAATATAAACAACAACAATGTAAAAAGGACAAAACAAAACAACAATTTTTTGTGTTTTCGTGTTGAGTGTAGTGCATGTTTTGTATTTTGTGCGTGTTTTCATATATTACTATATATTTAATATATGTTTTGTATGTCTTGTGTGTTAATGTGCGTGTTGTGCATGTAACGTGTGTGTTGTACGTCCCCAGAAACGGCTCAGGCGTACGCCGTTGTCGTCCGAGCCAGGTAGTCCCACTTCTTGCGCACCGGACACTCCACGCTAAAGGCGTTGTGGCCGGTCCCTTGGAACTTCGAGTGCAGGCAGTTGCAGCACCGCGGTTCATTGCCCGCAATGAACTCCGCACACTTCTCGCGAAGGTGCGGACCCCCGCAGTGACTGCACCTGTCTGCACTCTCGGTACAAAATTTCCGGCCGTGTCCGAATGCCAAGCACTTCGTGCATTGGATGAGCGGGGACTGGTCCTCAACCCTGACCCTTTGCAGGTCAAGGTAGAGGGCCCCAGCCTCCGTCATCCTTTGCCATACCTTGGGCCTGACTTGGACGACAACGTGCGCCGTCCTGGGGTTCCTCGTCCTCTTCTTATATTTTATTACCATTTCTTTATCTTGCTGGTCTAGGTCCCTAAATATATTTTCATTTTGGGAGTGGATCGCCTTTACCAGCTCGTCGTCCTCGCTGTCCAAAAAGACGTCCTTTAGGACGACGAGCGGGTTTTTATTTTGCATAGGCGCCACTGTCAGTCCTCCGCCTTGGCTCTTGATCCTATCCCTTACTCTTTGGAGTTCCTCCTCAGAGTCGCACCCCAGTATTACCGTCTGGTTTTTCGCCTTGCGTACTTTATTTATTCTGAGGCCAGTTACCCTGGCATCGACCGCCTTCTTCACCCTGGCGAGCACCTCGTCCGCAGTCTCCTGGCTGCCCTCCAAGGTGATCGCCACCGAGTGAAGAGCCGGCCGGTGCCAGGGTTTGGCTGCCGTGACGCTGGCGTACGTCGGCGGGTCGGTTTTCGGTTCGACCACAACCTCCCGTATGACCTCCTTTATCCTATCAGTCCTTGCTGCGACATCCCTGCTAAGGCCATTCATCTGGTCCTCGAGGCTGACCATACAACGACCGAAGGTCCTCACCCCTTCCATCGTGTTGTCCATACTCGTCTGGACGGTGTCGATCTTCAAACCGACCTCGTCGGTCTTCAGACCGACCTCGTCGACCCGACCAATGACCTTATCGAGGATGTCGAAGCCGCAGTTATTACATTCAGTCTTCATATCTTCTACTCCTTTCGTCACTTCCTCTTGGAGGTCGTTGAGCCGCATATTTAGGTTCGACTCCATCCCTTCCAGCCTATCCAAAACCTCCCTCAGTTCGGGGGGTGTAGGCGTGGTGAGTGGAGCTTTTTTAGACTCTAAGACTTTAGTTTCTAAGATTTTTACTCGCCTACTTACCTCAAACAGGACCCGCAAACCCCTGTCCGACTGGACCTCCAGGAAGGTCTTGATGTCCCGACGCATCTGAGAATAGTCCCTCACTCTGGACGGGATATCCTCAAAGGTCTTCATGACCTCCTGGAGGAGTTTGTCATTGGACAGGTTTAAGTAGTTGTCGCCCTGTTTGACGTAAGAGTCCATGAGGTCTATGGACCTCCTCTTCCTCTCCGGTCTCCGGATGAAGGTCTTGGCGGCATCCAGCGTCTGTCCAGGCGGGCTTGCTGGGTTGGGAGTAGTGGCGGGAGCGGCTTTCCCACCGAACTTCAGGGATATCCCCTTCGGCGCTTCGCGCGCTCCGGAGGGCCCCCCGTTGTCCGGATGGGTAGGCGACACAGACCCACTTGGTCTGCTGGCTCCAGCTCCCGATCCTCTCCCTGTAACTGGGGTGCGAATTCCAGACATCATGTTTTGTGTGGTGTGTGGCTCGTGTGTAAAGGGCACGGCGTACACGGGGAAAATTGTCAATAATTAAATTAAAATTTAAAATCTAAAATAAAATAAAATAAAATATAATAATATAATATTAAGTCAATGTCTATGTCTATGTCTGCCCTGTATAGGGGGGTAAAATTCGTCAGTTAAAATCTAAAATCTAACTATATACTACTTAACGTTTAACCCTGTATAGGGGGGTAAAGTCAAAATAAAATAACTAACTAAATACTAATAAAATAAAAAAGTTAAAATCAATAAGTCTAAATCTGCAGTCTAAAAATCCCTATGCCTCTTAGTTACCGAGATATCGTTATTTGAAATAAGGGGTGGGGGGGGGTCCAAAAAGGGGGGAAAGGAAACCTCTTATGCGACTTATGCCGTGGTGTCTTCGACACCACAAAGGCTAAATTCAAAGTCGGTTTGGCGCTATCTCCTCTCGCTTCCGAGATATGGCCCGCAAGAGGTAGGAAAAAGAAAAGTTGGGAAAAAGAGGAAAATAAGGGGGGGGATCGATATCTCGTCTACGGTTTTCACCTTAGTGTCGTGTCTAACGACACTACACAGGCCGAATCTGGGGTCCAAATTCGCCTATCTCGTCTAGTTTACGAGATATTCAATTTTTGGGTACCGGGTTCGATTCCCGGTTGGTGAAATTTCCGAAATTTCCGAACTAGAGGCAAGGGATTTTTCACACTTTGTAAGTTGGTGTTTGTTTGTGTTGTTTGCGTATTTTGAGATGCGGTGTATAAGTATGTAAAAAATTTTTATTCTGGAAGCTTCTTTTTTACGGAAAAAAGTTGAGGGTAGCGGCTAGGCGACCGAGATCTTGTACGGAAACAAAGTTAATTTTACAGTTTTCGCCGAGCACTCCCTCAACTTCGGGGGTCGATATCTTGATTTCTATTTGTGACGCGTGGACTTCCGATACGTCCACAGACGCGGGGAAGATTCCCCTTTCTCCCGACCCGCGTTCCGGATTTTTCAGCCAAGGGGTACGCTTGTGAGGGAGCGTCAAAGTGTGTTGTTCCCACTTTCACAACCGCAAATGTTGTGGTAATCGGACCTCCCGTGTACTGAAAAATCCGGGACTCGGCTCGGAAGTGGGTCCGCCCCGTCCCTGCGACGTACCGAAAATCTGGATGTAAAACACCCCTCCTTCAACCCCTAATTTACTGATTTTAAAATTTTTAAGTTTCCAGTGTTATTGATATTCCGCTTTTTTGTAGCTTATATCTGCAGATAAAATTATGAAATAAGGCTATTCTTGTGGCAGTACCCCTAACGTTATTATGTACAATTTTCAAAATGAGGTTGGGGTGGTATTTTCCAACCCCCGATTTTTTTAAAAACTAAAATCTAAATATCTAAGAATCTACTCAAGCTATAATTATGAAAATCTAACACTAGTTACAATTTAATAAGCCTAATTTTTTAAAACTATAGGAAGCAATATATCTATCCTGGTTTTCCAGGAATAGATTTTTTAAGTTTAGAAAAAGTTTATATGCACGTTTCAAGGGTCCTCCACACCAAATTTCCTTGTTCTTTTTTCGCCGCCCGGCACCTCGTCTGCGTCGCCTGCGATGTGTGCTCCGGGATTTGGTTCGCACCCTCGGGAACACCGTTTTCACACCTCGTGGCTGACTGTTTTCGGTGCTATCTCTGGCACCTCTGGACGGAATACCCCGAGTGAGGTGTCCAGAGATAGGTCTTTTTATCCCGCACCTAGCTGCAGTCTCAGTTTTTCGAGTGCCCGCGCAAAATCGGGCAGCGTCGGGTTTTGAACGTTTTTCCGCACGGTTTTTTGCACTTTTGAGGCACAATTTTCCACTTTTTTCACAAAATTTTTTCGCGTTTGCGTGCGTCTCGGCAGCGCGCATCCAACGATATATGACTCTTATAGGTTTTCGCGAAAAATACCACGACTTGTATTTTTCGAGCGCGGAGCGTTATAAAAATGATCTGATCGCGGCGGGGGGTGCCGTGTGACTGGGTTAGGTTAGGTTAGGTTAGGTTAGGTTAGGTTAGGTTAGGTTAGGTTAGGTTAGGTTAGGTTAGGTTAGGTTAGGTTAGGTTAGGTTAGGTTAGGTTAGGTTAGGTTAGGTTAGGTTAGGTTAGGTTAGGTTAGGTTAGGTTAGGTTAGGTTAGGTTAGGTTAGGTTAGGTTAGGTTAGGTTAGGTTAGGTTAGGTTAGGTTAGGTTAGGTTAGGTTAGGTTAGGTTAGGTTAGGTTAGGTTAGGTTAGGTTAGGTTAGGTTAGGTTAGGTTAGGTTAGGTTAGGTTAGGTTAGGTTAGGTTAGGTTAGGTTAGGTTAGGTTAGGTTAGGTTAGGTTAGGTTAGGTTAGGTTAGGTTAGGTTAGGTTAGGTTAGGTTAGGTTAGGTTAGGTTAGGTTAGGTTAGGTTAGGTTAGGTTAGGTTAGGTTAGGTTAGGTTAGGTTAGGTTAGGTTAGGTTAGGTTAGGTTAGGTTAGGTTAGGTTAGGTTAGGTTAGGTTAGGTTAGGTTAGGTTAGGTTAGGTTAGGTTAGGTTAGGTTAGGTTAGGTTAGGTTAGGTTAGGTTAGGTTAGGTTAGGTTAGGTTAGGTTAGGTTAGGTTAGGTTAGGTTAGGTTAGGTTAGGTTAGGTTAGGTTAGGTTAGGTTAGGTTAGGTTAGGTTAGGTTAGGTTAGGTTAGGTTAGGTTAGGTTAGGTTAGGTTAGGTTAGGTTAGGTTAGGTTAGGTTAGGTTAGGTTAGGTTAGGTTAGGTTAGGTTAGGTTAGGTTAGGTTAGGTTAGGTTAGGTTAGGTTAGGTTAGGTTAGGTTAGGTTAGGTTAGGTTAGGTTAGGTTAGGTTAGGTTAGGTTAGGTTAGGTTAGGTTAGGTTAGGTTAGGTTAGGTTAGGTTAGGTTAGGTTAGGTTAGGTTAGGTTAGGTTAGGTTAGGTTAGGTTAGGTTAGGTTAGGTTAGGTTAGGTTAGGTTAGGTTAGGTTAGGTTAGGTTAGGTTAGGTTAGGTTAGGTTAGGTTAGGTTAGGTTAGGTTAGGTTAGGTTAGGTTAGGTTAGGTTAGGTTAGGTTAGGTTAGGTTAGGTTAGGTTAGGTTAGGTTAGGTTAGGTTAGGTTAGGTTAGGTTAGGTTAGGTTAGGTTAGGTTAGGTTAGGTTAGGTTAGGTTAGGTTAGGTTAGGTTAGGTTAGGTTAGGTTAGGTTAGGTTAGGTTAGGTTAGGTTAGGTTAGGTTAGGTTAGGTTAGGTTAGGTTAGGTTAGGTTAGGTTAGGTTAGGTTAGGTTAGGTTAGGTTAGGTTAGGTTAGGTTAGGTTAGGTTAGGTTAGGTTAGGTTAGGTTAGGTTAGGTTAGGTTAGGTTAGGTTAGGTTAGGTTAGGTTAGGTTAGGTTAGGTTAGGTTAGGTTAGGTTAGGTTAGGTTAGGTTAGGTTAGGTTAGGTTAGGTTAGGTTAGGTTAGGTTAGGTTAGGTTAGGTTAGGTTAGGTTAGGTTAGGTTAGGTTAGGTTAGGTTAGGTTAGGTTAGGTTAGGTTAGGTTAGGTTAGGTTAGGTTAGGTTAGGTTAGGTTAGGTTAGGTTAGGTTAGGTTAGGTTAGGTTAGGTTAGGTTAGGTTAGGTTAGGTTAGGTTAGGTTAGGTTAGGTTAGGTTAGGTTAGGTTAGGTTAGGTTAGGTTAGGTTAGGTTAGGTTAGGTTAGGTTAGGTTAGGTTAGGTTAGGTTAGGTTAGGTTAGGTTAGGTTAGGTTAGGTTAGGTTAGGTTAGGTTAGGTTAGGTTAGGTTAGGTTAGGTTAGGTTAGGTTAGGTTAGGTTAGGTTAGGTTAGGTTAGGTTAGGTTAGGTTAGGTTAGGTTAGGTTAGGTTAGGTTAGGTTAGGTTAGGTTAGGTTAGGTTAGGTTAGGTTAGGTTAGGTTAGGTTAGGTTAGGTTAGGTTAGGTTAGGTTAGGTTAGGTTAGGTTAGGTTAGGTTAGGTTAGGTTAGGTTAGGTTAGGTTAGGTTAGGTTAGGTTAGGTTAGGTTAGGTTAGGTTAGGTTAGGTTAGGTTAGGTTAGGTTAGGTTAGGTTAGGTTAGGTTAGGTTAGGTTAGGTTAGGTTAGGTTAGGTTAGGTTAGGTTAGGTTAGGTTAGGTTAGGTTAGGTTAGGTTAGGTTAGGTTAGGTTAGGTTAGGTTAGGTTAGGTTAGGTTAGGTTAGGTTAGGTTAGGTTAGGTTAGGTTAGGTTAGGTTAGGTTAGGTTAGGTTAGGTTAGGTTAGGTTAGGTTAGGTTAGGTTAGGTTAGGTTAGGTTAGGTTAGGTTAGGTTAGGTTAGGTTAGGTTAGGTTAGGTTAGGTTAGGTTAGGTTAGGTTAGGTTAGGTTAGGTTAGGTTAGGTTAGGTTAGGTTAGGTTAGGTTAGGTTAGGTTAGGTTAGGTTAGGTTAGGTTAGGTTAGGTTAGGTTAGGTTAGGTTAGGTTAGGTTAGGTTAGGTTAGGTTAGGTTAGGTTAGGTTAGGTTAGGTTAGGTTAGGTTAGGTTAGGTTAGGTTAGGTTAGGTTAGGTTAGGTTAGGTTAGGTTAGGTTAGGTTAGGTTAGGTTAGGTTAGGTTAGGTTAGGTTAGGTTAGGTTAGGTTAGGTTAGGTTAGGTTAGGTTAGGTTAGGTTAGGTTAGGTTAGGTTAGGTTAGGTTAGGTTAGGTTAGGTTAGGTTAGGTTAGGTTAGGTTAGGTTAGGTTAGGTTAGGTTAGGTTAGGTTAGGTTAGGTTAGGTTAGGTTAGGTTAGGTTAGGTTAGGTTAGGTTAGGTTAGGTTAGGTTAGGTTAGGTTAGGTTAGGTTAGGTTAGGTTAGGTTAGGTTAGGTTAGGTTAGGTTAGGTTAGGTTAGGTTAGGTTAGGTTAGGTTAGGTTAGGTTAGGTTAGGTTAGGTTAGGTTAGGTTAGGTTAGGTTAGGTTAGGTTAGGTTAGGTTAGGTTAGGTTAGGTTAGGTTAGGTTAGGTTAGGTTAGGTTAGGTTAGGTTAGGTTAGGTTAGGTTAGGTTAGGTTAGGTTAGGTTAGGTTAGGTTAGGTTAGGTTAGGTTAGGTTAGGTTAGGTTAGGTTAGGTTAGGTTAGGTTAGGTTAGGTTAGGTTAGGTTAGGTTAGGTTAGGTTAGGTTAGGTTAGGTTAGGTTAGGTTAGGTTAGGTTAGGTTAGGTTAGGTTAGGTTAGGTTAGGTTAGGTTAGGTTAGGTTAGGTTAGGTTAGGTTAGGTTAGGTTAGGTTAGGTTAGGTTAGGTTAGGTTAGGTTAGGTTAGGTTAGGTTAGGTTAGGTTAGGTTAGGTTAGGTTAGGTTAGGTTAGGTTAGGTTAGGTTAGGTTAGGTTAGGTTAGGTTAGGTTAGGTTAGGTTAGGTTAGGTTAGGTTAGGTTAGGTTAGGTTAGGTTAGGTTAGGTTAGGTTAGGTTAGGTTAGGTTAGGTTAGGTTAGGTTAGGTTAGGTTAGGTTAGGTTAGGTTAGGTTAGGTTAGGTTAGGTTAGGTTAGGTTAGGTTAGGTTAGGTTAGGTTAGGTTAGGTTAGGTTAGGTTAGGTTAGGTTAGGTTAGGTTAGGTTAGGTTAGGTTAGGTTAGGTTAGGTTAGGTTAGGTTAGGTTAGGTTAGGTTAGGTTAGGTTAGGTTAGGTTAGGTTAGGTTAGGTTAGGTTAGGTTAGGTTAGGTTAGGTTAGGTTAGGTTAGGTTAGGTTAGGTTAGGTTAGGTTAGGTTAGGTTAGGTTAGGTTAGGTTAGGTTAGGTTAGGTTAGGTTAGGTTAGGTTAGGTTAGGTTAGGTTAGGTTAGGTTAGGTTAGGTTAGGTTAGGTTAGGTTAGGTTAGGTTAGGTTAGGTTAGGTTAGGTTAGGTTAGGTTAGGTTAGGTTAGGTTAGGTTAGGTTAGGTTAGGTTAGGTTAGGTTAGGTTAGGTTAGGTTAGGTTAGGTTAGGTTAGGTTAGGTTAGGTTAGGTTAGGTTAGGTTAGGTTAGGTTAGGTTAGGTTAGGTTAGGTTAGGTTAGGTTAGGTTAGGTTAGGTTAGGTTAGGTTAGGTTAGGTTAGGTTAGGTTAGGTTAGGTTAGGTTAGGTTAGGTTAGGTTAGGTTAGGTTAGGTTAGGTTAGGTTAGGTTAGGTTAGGTTAGGTTAGGTTAGGTTAGGTTAGGTTAGGTTAGGTTAGGTTAGGTTAGGTTAGGTTAGGTTAGGTTAGGTTAGGTTAGGTTAGGTTAGGTTAGGTTAGGTTAGGTTAGGTTAGGTTAGGTTAGGTTAGGTTAGGTTAGGTTAGGTTAGGTTAGGTTAGGTTAGGTTAGGTTAGGTTAGGTTAGGTTAGGTTAGGTTAGGTTAGGTTAGGTTAGGTTAGGTTAGGTTAGGTTAGGTTAGGTTAGGTTAGGTTAGGTTAGGTTAGGTTAGGTTAGGTTAGGTTAGGTTAGGTTAGGTTAGGTTAGGTTAGGTTAGGTTAGGTTAGGTTAGGTTAGGTTAGGTTAGGTTAGGTTAGGTTAGGTTAGGTTAGGTTAGGTTAGGTTAGGTTAGGTTAGGTTAGGTTAGGTTAGGTTAGGTTAGGTTAGGTTAGGTTAGGTTAGGTTAGGTTAGGTTAGGTTAGGTTAGGTTAGGTTAGGTTAGGTTAGGTTAGGTTAGGTTAGGTTAGGTTAGGTTAGGTTAGGTTAGGTTAGGTTAGGTTAGGTTAGGTTAGGTTAGGTTAGGTTAGGTTAGGTTAGGTTAGGTTAGGTTAGGTTAGGTTAGGTTAGGTTAGGTTAGGTTAGGTTAGGTTAGGTTAGGTTAGGTTAGGTTAGGTTAGGTTAGGTTAGGTTAGGTTAGGTTAGGTTAGGTTAGGTTAGGTTAGGTTAGGTTAGGTTAGGTTAGGTTAGGTTAGGTTAGGTTAGGTTAGGTTAGGTTAGGTTAGGTTAGGTTAGGTTAGGTTAGGTTAGGTTAGGTTAGGTTAGGTTAGGTTAGGTTAGGTTAGGTTAGGTTAGGTTAGGTTAGGTTAGGTTA
This sequence comes from Tholera decimalis, assembly GCA_943138885.2. Taxonomy (NCBI): domain Eukaryota; kingdom Metazoa; phylum Arthropoda; class Insecta; order Lepidoptera; family Noctuidae; genus Tholera; species Tholera decimalis. The sequence continues at coordinate 20,626 of OW964578.2, read as the reverse complement.
GGTTAGGTTAGGTTAGGTTAGGTTAGGTTAGGTTAGGTTAGGTTAGGTTAGGTTAGGTTAGGTTAGGTTAGGTTAGGTTAGGTTAGGTTAGGTTAGGTTAGGTTAGGTTAGGTTAGGTTAGGTTAGGTTAGGTTAGGTTAGGTTAGGTTAGGTTAGGTTAGGTTAGGTTAGGTTAGGTTAGGTTAGGTTAGGTTAGGTTAGGTTAGGTTAGGTTAGGTTAGGTTAGGTTAGGTTAGGTTAGGTTAGGTTAGGTTAGGTTAGGTTAGGTTAGGTTAGGTTAGGTTAGGTTAGGTTAGGTTAGGTTAGGTTAGGTTAGGTTAGGTTAGGTTAGGTTAGGTTAGGTTAGGTTAGGTTAGGTTAGGTTAGGTTAGGTTAGGTTAGGTTAGGTTAGGTTAGGTTAGGTTAGGTTAGGTTAGGTTAGGTTAGGTTAGGTTAGGTTAGGTTAGGTTAGGTTAGGTTAGGTTAGGTTAGGTTAGGTTAGGTTAGGTTAGGTTAGGTTAGGTTAGGTTAGGTTAGGTTAGGTTAGGTTAGGTTAGGTTAGGTTAGGTTAGGTTAGGTTAGGTTAGGTTAGGTTAGGTTAGGTTAGGTTAGGTTAGGTTAGGTTAGGTTAGGTTAGGTTAGGTTAGGTTAGGTTAGGTTAGGTTAGGTTAGGTTAGGTTAGGTTAGGTTAGGTTAGGTTAGGTTAGGTTAGGTTAGGTTAGGTTAGGTTAGGTTAGGTTAGGTTAGGTTAGGTTAGGTTAGGTTAGGTTAGGTTAGGTTAGGTTAGGTTAGGTTAGGTTAGGTTAGGTTAGGTTAGGTTAGGTTAGGTTAGGTTAGGTTAGGTTAGGTTAGGTTAGGTTAGGTTAGGTTAGGTTAGGTTAGGTTAGGTTAGGTTAGGTTAGGTTAGGTTAGGTTAGGTTAGGTTAGGTTAGGTTAGGTTAGGTTAGGTTAGGTTAGGTTAGGTTAGGTTAGGTTAGGTTAGGTTAGGTTAGGTTAGGTTAGGTTAGGTTAGGTTAGGTTAGGTTAGGTTAGGTTAGGTTAGGTTAGGTTAGGTTAGGTTAGGTTAGGTTAGGTTAGGTTAGGTTAGGTTAGGTTAGGTTAGGTTAGGTTAGGTTAGGTTAGGTTAGGTTAGGTTAGGTTAGGTTAGGTTAGGTTAGGTTAGGTTAGGTTAGGTTAGGTTAGGTTAGGTTAGGTTAGGTTAGGTTAGGTTAGGTTAGGTTAGGTTAGGTTAGGTTAGGTTAGGTTAGGTTAGGTTAGGTTAGGTTAGGTTAGGTTAGGTTAGGTTAGGTTAGGTTAGGTTAGGTTAGGTTAGGTTAGGTTAGGTTAGGTTAGGTTAGGTTAGGTTAGGTTAGGTTAGGTTAGGTTAGGTTAGGTTAGGTTAGGTTAGGTTAGGTTAGGTTAGGTTAGGTTAGGTTAGGTTAGGTTAGGTTAGGTTAGGTTAGGTTAGGTTAGGTTAGGTTAGGTTAGGTTAGGTTAGGTTAGGTTAGGTTAGGTTAGGTTAGGTTAGGTTAGGTTAGGTTAGGTTAGGTTAGGTTAGGTTAGGTTAGGTTAGGTTAGGTTAGGTTAGGTTAGGTTAGGTTAGGTTAGGTTAGGTTAGGTTAGGTTAGGTTAGGTTAGGTTAGGTTAGGTTAGGTTAGGTTAGGTTAGGTTAGGTTAGGTTAGGTTAGGTTAGGTTAGGTTAGGTTAGGTTAGGTTAGGTTAGGTTAGGTTAGGTTAGGTTAGGTTAGGTTAGGTTAGGTTAGGTTAGGTTAGGTTAGGTTAGGTTAGGTTAGGTTAGGTTAGGTTAGGTTAGGTTAGGTTAGGTTAGGTTAGGTTAGGTTAGGTTAGGTTAGGTTAGGTTAGGTTAGGTTAGGTTAGGTTAGGTTAGGTTAGGTTAGGTTAGGTTAGGTTAGGTTAGGTTAGGTTAGGTTAGGTTAGGTTAGGTTAGGTTAGGTTAGGTTAGGTTAGGTTAGGTTAGGTTAGGTTAGGTTAGGTTAGGTTAGGTTAGGTTAGGTTAGGTTAGGTTAGGTTAGGTTAGGTTAGGTTAGGTTAGGTTAGGTTAGGTTAGGTTAGGTTAGGTTAGGTTAGGTTAGGTTAGGTTAGGTTAGGTTAGGTTAGGTTAGGTTAGGTTAGGTTAGGTTAGGTTAGGTTAGGTTAGGTTAGGTTAGGTTAGGTTAGGTTAGGTTAGGTTAGGTTAGGTTAGGTTAGGTTAGGTTAGGTTAGGTTAGGTTAGGTTAGGTTAGGTTAGGTTAGGTTAGGTTAGGTTAGGTTAGGTTAGGTTAGGTTAGGTTAGGTTAGGTTAGGTTAGGTTAGGTTAGGTTAGGTTAGGTTAGGTTAGGTTAGGTTAGGTTAGGTTAGGTTAGGTTAGGTTAGGTTAGGTTAGGTTAGGTTAGGTTAGGTTAGGTTAGGTTAGGTTAGGTTAGGTTAGGTTAGGTTAGGTTAGGTTAGGTTAGGTTAGGTTAGGTTAGGTTAGGTTAGGTTAGGTTAGGTTAGGTTAGGTTAGGTTAGGTTAGGTTAGGTTAGGTTAGGTTAGGTTAGGTTAGGTTAGGTTAGGTTAGGTTAGGTTAGGTTAGGTTAGGTTAGGTTAGGTTAGGTTAGGTTAGGTTAGGTTAGGTTAGGTTAGGTTAGGTTAGGTTAGGTTAGGTTAGGTTAGGTTAGGTTAGGTTAGGTTAGGTTAGGTTAGGTTAGGTTAGGTTAGGTTAGGTTAGGTTAGGTTAGGTTAGGTTAGGTTAGGTTAGGTTAGGTTAGGTTAGGTTAGGTTAGGTTAGGTTAGGTTAGGTTAGGTTAGGTTAGGTTAGGTTAGGTTAGGTTAGGTTAGGTTAGGTTAGGTTAGGTTAGGTTAGGTTAGGTTAGGTTAGGTTAGGTTAGGTTAGGTTAGGTTAGGTTAGGTTAGGTTAGGTTAGGTTAGGTTAGGTTAGGTTAGGTTAGGTTAGGTTAGGTTAGGTTAGGTTAGGTTAGGTTAGGTTAGGTTAGGTTAGGTTAGGTTAGGTTAGGTTAGGTTAGGTTAGGTTAGGTTAGGTTAGGTTAGGTTAGGTTAGGTTAGGTTAGGTTAGGTTAGGTTAGGTTAGGTTAGGTTAGGTTAGGTTAGGTTAGGTTAGGTTAGGTTAGGTTAGGTTAGGTTAGGTTAGGTTAGGTTAGGTTAGGTTAGGTTAGGTTAGGTTAGGTTAG
>OW964578.2:0-15000 GCA_943138885.2 Tholera decimalis | reverse complement strand
TTTCATTCAACCTTTCATACTTAGCCGGGTGGGACTCCCGCTATGCTTATCTACTCTACTGTGTTTATCTTTATTTATTTATTTATTTAAGGGATATACCTAGGACAACCTTGTTTTATTTACATATTACATTCATTATAAACTGTATTTCTAGGTACTATTTTTATATAACTAAACATCTTATTACTATATTATATTTGTACAGGTGTTTTCCGATTTTAATGCATTTCATTTCTATTTAATTACAACCATGTTTCTTACATATACATGCTATATAAATTGTATCTATATAATATTATTCTAATACAGTCTTATTTTTCTAGTTAACATACAATATGTCTTATTTCCACGTGATTATTTACTTCTATTATGTCTATGTAAAACAAGTAACTTATCTTTTATCTTCTTACATATGGTACATAAACAAGAAGGGGTTCAGCTAACTTGGGTACACACCACGTGAGTAGTTGATATTTCGTGTTGTTCATGTGCTTAGAAATTGGGCAATACTATATATATATTCTCATAATACAATATTTATTACCTTTCCTATTCTGTTCAACAATTGTAGTTTATTTATAAAACAAACAACAATGCAAAACAGGACAAAAACAAAACAATGATTATTTGTGTTTTCATGTTGTGTGTAATGCATGTTAAGTGTTTTGTGCGTGTTTTGATATATGCTTATATATTTGTAATATATATTATATATCTGTGTTTGTGATTGTGTTCTGGGGGGTGTTGTGCAGTGCTTGTTTTGATTTTTGTGCATGTTTAGATATATGACTATATATTTACTATACGTTTTGTATATCTTGTGTGTTAATGTGCGTGTTGTGTATGTAATGTGTGTGGTGTACGTCCCTAGAAACGACTCAGGCGTACGCCGTTGTCGTCCGAGCCAGGTAGTCCCACTTCTTGCGCACCGGACACTCCACGCTAAAGGCGTTGTGGCCGGTCCCTTGGAACTTCGAGTGCAGGCAGTTGCAGCACCGCGGTTCATTGCCCGCAATGAACTCCGCACACTTCTCGCGAAGGTGCGGACCCCCGCAGTGACTGCACCTGTCTGCACTCTCGGTACAAAATTTCCGGCCGTGTCCGAATGCCAAGCACTTCGTGCATTGGATGAGCGGGGACTGGTCCTCAACCCTGACCCTTTGCAGGTCAAGGTAGAGGGCCCCAGCCTCCGTCATCCTTTGCCATACCTTGGGCCTGACTTGGACGACAACGTGCGCCGTCCTGGGGTTCCTCGTCCTCTTCTTATATTTTATTACCATTTCTTTATCTTGCTGGTCTAGGTCCCTAAATATATTTTCATTTTGGGAGTGGATCGCCTTTACCAGCTCGTCGTCCTCGCTGTCCAAAAAGACGTCCTTTAGGACGACGAGCGGGTTTTTATTTTGCATAGGCGCCACTGTCAGTCCTCCGCCTTGGCTCTTGATCCTATCCCTTACTCTTTGGAGTTCCTCCTCAGAGTCGCACCCCAGTATTACCGTCTGGTTTTTCGCCTTGCGTACTTTATTTATTCTGAGGCCAGTTACCCTGGCATCGACCGCCTTCTTCACCCTGGCGAGCACCTCGTCCGCAGTCTCCTGGCTGCCCTCCAAGGTGATCGCCACCGAGTGAAGAGCCGGCCGGTGCCAGGGTTTGGCTGCCGTGACGCTGGCGTACGTTGGCGGGTCGGTTTTCGGTTCGACCACAACCTCCCGTATGACCTCCTTTATCCTATCAGTCCTTGCTGCGACGTCCCTGCTAAGGCCATTCATCTGGTCCTCGAGGCTGACCATACAACGACCGAAGGTCCTCACCCCTTCCATCGTGTTGTCCATACTCGTCTGGACGGTGTCGATCTTCAAACCGACCTCGTCGGTCTTCAGACCGACCTCGTCGACCCGACCAATGACCTTATCGAGGATGTCGAAGCCGCAGTTATTACATTCAGTCTTCATATCTTCTACTCCTTTCGTCACTTCCTCTTGGAGGTCGTTGAGCCGCATATTTAGGTTCGACTCCATCCCTTCCAGCCTATCCAAAACCTCCCTCAGTTCGGGGGGTGTAGGCGTGGTGAGTGGAGCTTTTTTAGACTCTAAGACTTTAGTTTCTAAGATTTTTACTCGCCTACTTACCTCAAACAGGACCCGCAAACCCCTGTCCGACTGGACCTCCAGGAAGGTCTTGATGTCCCGACGCATCTGAGAATAGTCCCTCACTCTGGACGGGATATCCTCAAAGGTCTTCATGACCTCCTGGAGGAGTTTGTCATTGGACAGGTTTAAGTAGTTGTCGCCCTGTTTGACGTAAGAGTCCATGAGGTCTATGGACCTCCTCTTCCTCTCCGGTCTCCGGATGAAGGTCTTGGCGGCATCCAGCGTCTGTCCAGGCGGGCTTGCTGGGTTGGGAGTAGTGGCGGGAGCGGCTTTCCCACCGAACTTCAGGGATATCCCCTTCGGCGCTTCGCGCGCTCCGGAGGGCCCCCCGTTGTCCGGATGGGTAGGCGACACAGACCCACTTGGTCTGCTGGCTCCAGCTCCCGATCCTCTCCCTGTAACTGGGGTGCGAATTCCAGACATCATATTTTGTGTGGTGTGTGGCTCGTGTGTAAAGGGCACGGCGTACACGGGGAAAATTGTCAATAATTAAATTAAAATTTAAAATCTAAAATAAAATAAAATAAAATATAATAATATAATATTAAGTCAATGTCTATGTCTATGTCTGCCCTGTATAGGGGGGTAAAATTCGCCAGTTAAAATCTAAAATCTAACTATATACTACTTAACGTTTAACCCTGTATAGGGGGGTAAAGTCAAAATAAAATAACTAACTAGATACTAATAAAATAAAAAAAAAAAGTTAAAATCAATAAGTCTAAATCTGCAGTCTAAAAATCCCTATGCCTCTTAGTTACCGAGATATCGTTATTTGAAATAAGGGGTGGGGGGGGTCCAAAAAAGGGGGGAAAGGAAACCTCTTATGCGACTTATGCCGTGGTGTCTTCGACACCACAAAGGCTAAATTCGAAGTCGGTTTGGCGCTATCTCCTCTCGCTTCCGAGATATGGCCCGCAAGAGGTAGGAAAAAGAAAAGTTGGGAAAAAGAGGAAAATAAGGGGGGGGATCGATATCTCGTCTACGGTTTTCACCTTAGTGTCGTGTCTAACGACACTACACAGGCCGAATCTGGGGTCCAAATTCGCCTATCTCGTCTAGTTTCCGAGATATTCAATTTTTGGGTACCGGGTTCGATTCCCGGTTGGTGAAATTTCCGAAATTTCCGAACTAGAGGTAGGGGATTTTTCACACTTTGTAAGTTGGTGTTAATTTGTATGTAAGCGGATTTGAGTGCGGTGTATTAATTTGTAACAAGTTTTTATTTTCCAGAAGCTTCTTTTTTACGGAAAAAAGTTGAGGGTAGCGGCTTATGACCCAGGTCTTGTGGGAAAACAAAGTTATTTTTACAGTTTTAGCCGAGCACTCCCTCAACTTCGGGGGTAAAAATCTTAGTTTCTGCTTGTGACGCGTGGATTTCCGATACGTCCACAGACGCGGGGAAGATTCCCCTTTCTCCCGACCCGCGTTCCGGATTTTTCGGCCAAGGGGTACGCTTGTGAGGGAGCGTCAAAGTGTGTTGTTCCCACTTTCACAACCGCAAATGTTGTGGTAATCAGACCTCCCGTGTACTGAAAAATCCGGGACTCGGCTCGGAAGTGGGTCTGCCCCGCCCCTGCGACGTACCAAAAATCCAGGCGTAAAACACCCCTCCTTCAACCCTTAATTTACTGATTTGTAAATATTATGTTTCTGGTGTTATCAATATTCCACTTTTTTGTAACTTATAACTGCAGATAAAATTACGAAATAAGACTATTCCTGTGGCAGTACCCCTAACGTTACTATGTACAATTTTCAAAATGAGGTTGGGGTGGTATTTTCCAACCCCCGATTTTTTAAAAACTAAAATCTAAATATCTAAGAATCTACTGAAGCTATAATTATGAAAATTTAACACTAGTTACAATTTAATAAGCCTAATTTTTTAAAACTATAGGAAGCAATATATCTATCCTGGTTTTCCAGGAATAGATTTTTTAAGTTTAGAAAAAGTTTATATGCACGTTTCAAGGGTCCTCCACACTAAATTTCCTTGTTCTTTTTCCGCCGCCCGGCACCTCGTCTGCGTCGCCTGCGATGTGTGCTCCGGGATTCGGTTCGCACCCTTGGGAACACCGTTTTCACTCCTCGTGGCTGACTGTTTTCGGTGCTATCTCTGGCACCTCTGGACGGAATACCCCGAGTGAGGTGTCCAGAGATAGGTCTTTTTATCCCGCACCTAGCTGCAGTCTCAGTTTTTCAAGTGCCCGCGCAAAATCGGGCAGCGTCGGGTTTTGAATGTTTTTCCGCACGGTTTTTTGCACTTTTGGGGCACAATTTTCCACTTTTTTCACAAAATTTTTTCACGATTACGTGCGTCTCGGCAGCGCGCATCCAACGATATATAACTCTTATAGGTTTTCGCGAAAAATACCTCAACTTGTATTTTTCGAGCGCGGAGCGTTATAAAAATGATCTGATCGCGGCGGGGGGTGCCGTGTGACTGGGTTAGGTTAGGTTAGGTTAGGTTAGGTTAGGTTAGGTTAGGTTAGGTTAGGTTAGGTTAGGTTAGGTTAGGTTAGGTTAGGTTAGGTTAGGTTAGGTTAGGTTAGGTTAGGTTAGGTTAGGTTAGGTTAGGTTAGGTTAGGTTAGGTTAGGTTAGGTTAGGTTAGGTTAGGTTAGGTTAGGTTAGGTTAGGTTAGGTTAGGTTAGGTTAGGTTAGGTTAGGTTAGGTTAGGTTAGGTTAGGTTAGGTTAGGTTAGGTTAGGTTAGGTTAGGTTAGGTTAGGTTAGGTTAGGTTAGGTTAGGTTAGGTTAGGTTAGGTTAGGTTAGGTTAGGTTAGGTTAGGTTAGGTTAGGTTAGGTTAGGTTAGGTTAGGTTAGGTTAGGTTAGGTTAGGTTAGGTTAGGTTAGGTTAGGTTAGGTTAGGTTAGGTTAGGTTAGGTTAGGTTAGGTTAGGTTAGGTTAGGTTAGGTTAGGTTAGGTTAGGTTAGGTTAGGTTAGGTTAGGTTAGGTTTTTTTTTTTTTTTTTTTTTTTTTTTTTTTTTTTTTTTTTTTTTTTTTTTTTTTTTTTTTTTTTTTTTTTTTTTTTTTTTTTTTTTTTTTTTTTTTGTGACAGGAGTGGGAAATCCTCATGGACGCGTAGACTACCATTGATAGCAGTCTGGACTCCTACCGGCTAAAACCACACTCCTGTCATGCCTGGACTTCCACTGGCATGGGGGACCAGTGCCCTTTTCTTTTCCATTTTCTATTTCCGCTTTCGCGGTTACAAAATTACTTACAAAATATACAAAATAGCTTATTCACAATCTCTACATACTAGTTCTTCTTCTATGCTTAATTTCTACATTAATTCCTCTTTTTTTTTTTTTTTTTTTTTTTTTTTTTTTTTTTTTTTTTTTTTTTTTTTTTTTTTTTTTTTTTTTTTTTTTTTTTGCAATGTTTGTTTCAGCTTTTCTTACAATCTATTGTAACTGTTTAGCTGCTGTACTTTTCTTTTACTTTGTTTAAATTTTTTATATTTAAACTTAATTCCTAATTATATACTACATCATTTTTCTACTAAAATATTTATGTAAACTATGCTTATATACTATATTATATAATCTAGTTTATTTATAACACTACTGTTTTATTTCTATTTCTTACTTTCTTTGCTACTTTTTTACAGTAATTAAGGAATATTGGTCTAGCGTGTTTGTTCCTCATAATTTCAGCTATTTGATCTTCAGTTATTTTGCTGTTAATTTCCTGCTCTACTTCATACCTATCTTTTTCGTAAATTGGACAGTCTATCAACAAGTGCTTAACGCTCTCTATTTCTGCAGGGTCACAGGCGCACGCCGGACTCTCCTTGCACTTGAATCTGTGCAAGTACTCGGAGAATCCGCCGTGCCCTGTGAAGACTTGCACCAGCAGCGGGTCCAGTTGCATCTTTTTGATTATTTGGTATGCTTCTCGGGCGTCTGGGAAAAACATCTTGGTCACTGCTGCGGTTTGCCCGTCCCTGTATCGCGCGTTCCATTGTTCGAGCGTTTCCTCTCGGATCTGGCGCTTAACGTACGATACGGGGCACTTGGTGTAGTTTGGCTTTGTCTTGAGCCGCAGTGCTGCTTCCTTGGCCAGCTCGTCTGCTCTTTCATTTCCCTCCATGCCCACGTGTGCTTTAATCCAGTAGAGATTCACTTTTTGGCCTTTCTCTGCTAGGGTTTTAATGTAGCCTCTGATTCGGGTGGCAATGGGATGAAGGGAAGTTGCTCGCGTGACCGTCTCCAGAGCTGACCTTGAGTCGCTGTATATGCTGGTGACCTCTCCCGTGTTTCCTCTGTCCGCCAGCTCGACCGCCTTTTCCAAAGCCAGCAGTTCCGCCTGATAGACGGTGCAATATTGCTCCAGTTTGAGCTTTTTGTGCTTGGTCTCTACCCCATTATCCCACCAAGATACTGCAGCACCGACCTTGCCCTCTATTTTACTGCCGTCCGTATAGATTTTCGGCCCGCTCTCCTCGTTCTGGGCCAACTCTGCACCGTCCGTTATCAGTCGGAACCTAAGTCCTTGTTGCGTTGCTGGGTGTGGCGTATTTGTGTATTTGATCGGCATCTCCACGTTTCGGTCTCCTATCACTCTCCGGGATAGTCCTTTCTTTACTTCGTAAAGAGAGGCTGCCTCCCCGATCCTTAGATCTAGTGGGAGCAGCCCGGAGAGTGCTAGCGCCGAGTTTAGAGACACCGTCCTGTACGCTTTTATTAGTTTTTGGACAAACCCTCGCTGAACTGAATCAAATTGCTTTCTGGTCCCTAATTTCTCCGCTGCCGGTGCCCATGCGCTAGCTGCGTACATTATGATGGGCTCTACTGCTGCAATGTAGATGGTCCTGATTATCTCCGGCGAGATCCCCCACTCTACCCTGGCCGCTCTTTCAAGTTGCTTGAAGATACTGAGCGCTTTGCGACAGACGTTCGACACGTGCTGATTAAATGTCAGCTTGCAGTCGATCGTCAGGCCCAGTATCTTGATTTCTTTGGACATAGATATGGGCTCCCCCCCCATGCTTAGGTGTGGTGTGTCGTATTTCAGCTTCTTTGTTACGGTCATCGCTTTTGTTTTTTGTGGCGCAAACTTCAACTTATTCCCGACACCCCACTCCCAAACATGTCTGAGGGCCGCATTTGCCTGTCCTTGGACCTCGTGTGCGGTCTCTCCGGAAAAAACCAGGACCACGTCATCGGCAAAAGCTTGGCAGAAGTGTCCTCTCTCCTCTAGCTCCTTCAACATCGGATCTAACAGCAAGTTCCAAAATGTTGGGCCTCCTATTGAGCCCTGAACGCATCCTTTCATGGTTCTCCTCTCGTGCTCAGACCCGGCGTATCTGACGCGTACCTTTCGGTCTTCTAGGTAGCTATCGATGACTCTTCTTATGTTTCTGGGGCACTTTGTTTCAGCGAGTCGACACTTTATCGCCGGCCACCACGCGCTGTCGAAGGCGCCCTCTATGTCTAGTGAGACTATGACTATTAGTTTCTTTTCTTTCAGTCGCGTTCTTATGTGTCTCATCAGATCATAGAGGGCGTCCTCGGTACTGCGCTGTGGTGCGCTGTGGTTAGGTTAGGTTAGGTTAGGTTAGGTTAGGTTAGGTTAGGTTAGGTTAGGTTAGGTTAGGTTAGGTTAGGTTAGGTTAGGTTAGGTTAGGTTAGGTTAGGTTAGGTTAGGTTAGGTTAGGTTAGGTTAGGTTAGGTTAGGTTAGGTTAGGTTAGGTTAGGTTAGGTTAGGTTAGGTTAGGTTAGGTTAGGTTAGGTTAGGTTAGGTTAGGTTAGGTTAGGTTAGGTTAGGTTAGGTTAGGTTAGGTTAGGTTAGGTTAGGTTAGGTTAGGTTAGGTTAGGTTAGGTTAGGTTAGGTTAGGTTAGGTTAGGTTAGGTTAGGTTAGGTTAGGTTAGGTTAGGTTAGGTTAGGTTAGGTTAGGTTAGGTTAGGTTAGGTTAGGTTAGGTTAGGTTAGGTTAGGTTAGGTTAGGTTAGGTTAGGTTAGGTTAGGTTAGGTTAGGTTAGGTTAGGTTAGGTTAGGTTAGGTTAGGTTAGGTTAGGTTAGGTTAGGTTAGGTTAGGTTAGGTTAGGTTAGGTTAGGTTAGGTTAGGTTAGGTTAGGTTAGGTTAGGTTAGGTTAGGTTAGGTTAGGTTAGGTTAGGTTAGGTTAGGTTAGGTTAGGTTAGGTTAGGTTAGGTTAGGTTAGGTTAGGTTAGGTTAGGTTAGGTTAGGTTAGGTTAGGTTAGGTTAGGTTAGGTTAGGTTAGGTTAGGTTAGGTTAGGTTAGGTTAGGTTAGGTTAGGTTAGGTTAGGTTAGGTTAGGTTAGGTTAGGTTAGGTTAGGTTAGGTTAGGTTAGGTTAGGTTAGGTTAGGTTAGGTTAGGTTAGGTTAGGTTAGGTTAGGTTAGGTTAGGTTAGGTTAGGTTAGGTTAGGTTAGGTTAGGTTAGGTTAGGTTAGGTTAGGTTAGGTTAGGTTAGGTTAGGTTAGGTTAGGTTAGGTTAGGTTAGGTTAGGTTAGGTTAGGTTAGGTTAGGTTAGGTTAGGTTAGGTTAGGTTAGGTTAGGTTAGGTTAGGTTAGGTTAGGTTAGGTTAGGTTAGGTTAGGTTAGGTTAGGTTAGGTTAGGTTAGGTTAGGTTAGGTTAGGTTAGGTTAGGTTAGGTTAGGTTAGGTTAGGTTAGGTTAGGTTAGGTTAGGTTAGGTTAGGTTAGGTTAGGTTAGGTTAGGTTAGGTTAGGTTAGGTTAGGTTAGGTTAGGTTAGGTTAGGTTAGGTTAGGTTAGGTTAGGTTAGGTTAGGTTAGGTTAGGTTAGGTTAGGTTAGGTTAGGTTAGGTTAGGTTAGGTTAGGTTAGGTTAGGTTAGGTTAGGTTAGGTTAGGTTAGGTTAGGTTAGGTTAGGTTAGGTTAGGTTAGGTTAGGTTAGGTTAGGTTAGGTTAGGTTAGGTTAGGTTAGGTTAGGTTAGGTTAGGTTAGGTTAGGTTAGGTTAGGTTAGGTTAGGTTAGGTTAGGTTAGGTTAGGTTAGGTTAGGTTAGGTTAGGTTAGGTTAGGTTAGGTTAGGTTAGGTTAGGTTAGGTTAGGTTAGGTTAGGTTAGGTTAGGTTAGGTTAGGTTAGGTTAGGTTAGGTTAGGTTAGGTTAGGTTAGGTTAGGTTAGGTTAGGTTAGGTTAGGTTAGGTTAGGTTAGGTTAGGTTAGGTTAGGTTAGGTTAGGTTAGGTTAGGTTAGGTTAGGTTAGGTTAGGTTAGGTTAGGTTAGGTTAGGTTAGGTTAGGTTAGGTTAGGTTAGGTTAGGTTAGGTTAGGTTAGGTTAGGTTAGGTTAGGTTAGGTTAGGTTAGGTTAGGTTAGGTTAGGTTAGGTTAGGTTAGGTTAGGTTAGGTTAGGTTAGGTTAGGTTAGGTTAGGTTAGGTTAGGTTAGGTTAGGTTAGGTTAGGTTAGGTTAGGTTAGGTTAGGTTAGGTTAGGTTAGGTTAGGTTAGGTTAGGTTAGGTTAGGTTAGGTTAGGTTAGGTTAGGTTAGGTTAGGTTAGGTTAGGTTAGGTTAGGTTAGGTTAGGTTAGGTTAGGTTAGGTTAGGTTAGGTTAGGTTAGGTTAGGTTAGGTTAGGTTAGGTTAGGTTAGGTTAGGTTAGGTTAGGTTAGGTTAGGTTAGGTTAGGTTAGGTTAGGTTAGGTTAGGTTAGGTTAGGTTAGGTTAGGTTAGGTTAGGTTAGGTTAGGTTAGGTTAGGTTAGGTTAGGTTAGGTTAGGTTAGGTTAGGTTAGGTTAGGTTAGGTTAGGTTAGGTTAGGTTAGGTTAGGTTAGGTTAGGTTAGGTTAGGTTAGGTTAGGTTAGGTTAGGTTAGGTTAGGTTAGGTTAGGTTAGGTTAGGTTAGGTTAGGTTAGGTTAGGTTAGGTTAGGTTAGGTTAGGTTAGGTTAGGTTAGGTTAGGTTAGGTTAGGTTAGGTTAGGTTAGGTTAGGTTAGGTTAGGTTAGGTTAGGTTAGGTTAGGTTAGGTTAGGTTAGGTTAGGTTAGGTTAGGTTAGGTTAGGTTAGGTTAGGTTAGGTTAGGTTAGGTTAGGTTAGGTTAGGTTAGGTTAGGTTAGGTTAGGTTAGGTTAGGTTAGGTTAGGTTAGGTTAGGTTAGGTTAGGTTAGGTTAGGTTAGGTTAGGTTAGGTTAGGTTAGGTTAGGTTAGGTTAGGTTAGGTTAGGTTAGGTTAGGTTAGGTTAGGTTAGGTTAGGTTAGGTTAGGTTAGGTTAGGTTAGGTTAGGTTAGGTTAGGTTAGGTTAGGTTAGGTTAGGTTAGGTTAGGTTAGGTTAGGTTAGGTTAGGTTAGGTTAGGTTAGGTTAGGTTAGGTTAGGTTAGGTTAGGTTAGGTTAGGTTAGGTTAGGTTAGGTTAGGTTAGGTTAGGTTAGGTTAGGTTAGGTTAGGTTAGGTTAGGTTAGGTTAGGTTAGGTTAGGTTAGGTTAGGTTAGGTTAGGTTAGGTTAGGTTAGGTTAGGTTAGGTTAGGTTAGGTTAGGTTAGGTTAGGTTAGGTTAGGTTAGGTTAGGTTAGGTTAGGTTAGGTTAGGTTAGGTTAGGTTAGGTTAGGTTAGGTTAGGTTAGGTTAGGTTAGGTTAGGTTAGGTTAGGTTAGGTTAGGTTAGGTTAGGTTAGGTTAGGTTAGGTTAGGTTAGGTTAGGTTAGGTTAGGTTAGGTTAGGTTAGGTTAGGTTAGGTTAGGTTAGGTTAGGTTAGGTTAGGTTAGGTTAGGTTAGGTTAGGTTAGGTTAGGTTAGGTTAGGTTAGGTTAGGTTAGGTTAGGTTAGGTTAGGTTAGGTTAGGTTAGGTTAGGTTAGGTTAGGTTAGGTTAGGTTAGGTTAGGTTAGGTTAGGTTAGGTTAGGTTAGGTTAGGTTAGGTTAGGTTAGGTTAGGTTAGGTTAGGTTAGGTTAGGTTAGGTTAGGTTAGGTTAGGTTAGGTTAGGTTAGGTTAGGTTAGGTTAGGTTAGGTTAGGTTAGGTTAGGTTAGGTTAGGTTAGGTTAGGTTAGGTTAGGTTAGGTTAGGTTAGGTTAGGTTAGGTTAGGTTAGGTTAGGTTAGGTTAGGTTAGGTTAGGTTAGGTTAGGTTAGGTTAGGTTAGGTTAGGTATAGGTTAGGTTAGGTTAGGTTAGGTTAGGTTAGGTTAGGTTAGGTTAGGTTAGGTTAGGTTAGGTTAGGTTAGGTTAGGTTAGGTTAGGTTAGGTTAGGTTAGGTTAGGTTAGGTTAGGTTAGGTTAGGTTAGGTTAGGTTAGGTTAGGTTAGGTTAGGTTAGGTTAGGTTAGGTTAGGTTAGGTTAGGTTAGGTTAGGTTAGGTTAGGTTAGGTTAGGTTAGGTTAGGTTAGGTTAGGTTAGGTTAGGTTAGGTTAGGTTAGGTTAGGTTAGGTTAGGTTAGGTTAGGTTAGGTTAGGTTAGGTTAGGTTAGGTTAGGTTAGGTTAGGTTAGGTTAGGTTAGGTTAGGTTAGGTTAGGTTAGGTTAGGTTAGGTTAGGTTAGGTTAGGTTAGGTTAGGTTAGGTTAGGTTAGGTTAGGTTAGGTTAGGTTAGGTTAGGTTAGGTTAGGTTAGGTTAGGTTAGGTTAGGTTAGGTTAGGTTAGGTTAGGTTAGGTTAGGTTAGGTTAGGTTAGGTTAGGTTAGGTTAGGTTAGGTTAGGTTAGGTTAGGTTAGGTTAGGTTAGGTTAGGTTAGGTTAGGTTAGGTTAGGTTAGGTTAGGTTAGGTTAGGTTAGGTTAGGTTAGGTTAGGTTAGGTTAGGTTAGGTTAGGTTAGGTTAGGTTAGGTTAGGTTAGGTTAGGTTAGGTTAGGTTAGGTTAGGTTAGGTTAGGTTAGGTTAGGTTAGGTTAGGTTAGGTTAGGTTAGGTTAGGTTAGGTTAGGTTAGGTTAGGTTAGGTTAGGTTAGGTTAGGTTAGGTTAGGTTAGGTTAGGTTAGGTTAGGTTAGGTTAGGTTAGGTTAGGTTAGGTTAGGTTAGGTTAGGTTAGGTTAGGTTAGGTTAGGTTAGGTTAGGTTAGGTTAGGTTAGGTTAGGTTAGGTTAGGTTAGGTTAGGTTAGGTTAGGTTAGGTTAGGTTAGGTTAGGTTAGGTTAGGTTAGGTTAGGTTAGGTTAGGTTAGGTTAGGTTAGGTTAGGTTAGGTTAGGTTAGGTTAGGTTAGGTTAGGTTAGGTTAGGTTAGGTTAGGTTAGGTTAGGTTAGGTTAGGTTAGGTTAGGTTAGGTTAGGTTAGGTTAGGTTAGGTTAGGTTAGGTTAGGTTAGGTTAGGTTAGGTTAGGTTAGGTTAGGTTAGGTTAGGTTAGGTTAGGTTAGGTTAGGTTAGGTTAGGTTAGGTTAGGTTAGGTTAGGTTAGGTTAGGTTAGGTTAGGTTAGGTTAGGTTAGGTTAGGTTAGGTTAGGTTAGGTTAGGTTAGGTTAGGTTAGGTTAGGTTAGGTTAGGTTAGGTTAGGTTAGGTTAGGTTAGGTTAGGTTAGGTTAGGTTAGGTTAGGTTAGGTTAGGTTAGGTTAGGTTAGGTTAGGTTAGGTTAGGTTAGGTTAGGTTAGGTTAGGTTAGGTTAGGTTAGGTTAGGTTAGGTTAGGTTAGGTTAGGTTAGGTTAGGTTAGGTTAGGTTAGGTTAGGTTAGGTTAGGTTAGGTTAGGTTAGGTTAGGTTAGGTTAGGTTAGGTTAGGTTAGGTTAGGTTAGGTTAGGTTAGGTTAGGTTAGGTTAGGTTAGGTTAGGTTAGGTTAGGTTAGGTTAGGTTAGGTTAGGTTAGGTTAGGTTAGGTTAGGTTAGGTTAGGTTAGGTTAGGTTAGGTTAGGTTAGGTTAGGTTAGGTTAGGTTAGGTTAGGTTAGGTTAGGTTAGGTTAGGTTAGGTTAGGTTAGGTTAGGTTAGGTTAGGTTAGGTTAGGTTAGGTTAGGTTAGGTTAGGTTAGGTTAGGTTAGGTTAGGTTAGGTTAGGTTAGGTTAGGTTAGGTTAGGTTAGGTTAGGTTAGGTTAGGTTAGGTTAGGTTAGGTTAGGTTAGGTTAGGTTAGGTTAGGTTAGGTTAGGTTAGGTTAGGTTAGGTTAGGTTAGGTTAGGTTAGGTTAGGTTAGGTTAGGTTAGGTTAGGTTAGGTTAGGTTAGGTTAGGTTAGGTTAGGTTAGGTTAGGTTAGGTTAGGTTAGGTTAGGTTAGGTTAGGTTAGGTTAGGTTAGGTTAGGTTAGGTTAGGTTAGGTTAGGTTAGGTTAGGTTAGGTTAGGTTAGGTTAGGTTAGGTTAGGTTAGGTTAGGTTAGGTTAGGTTAGGTTAGGTTAGGTTAGGTTAGGTTAGGTTAGGTTAGGTTAGGTTAGGTTAGGTTAGGTTAGGTTAGGTTAGGTTAGGTTAGGTTAGGTTAGGTTAGGTTAGGTTAGGTTAGGTTAGGTTAGGTTAGGTTAGGTTAGGTTAGGTTAGGTTAGGTTAGGTTAGGTTAGGTTAGGTTAGGTTAGGTTAGGTTAGGTTAGGTTAGGTTAGGTTAGGTTAGGTTAGGTTAGGTTAGGTTAGGTTAGGTTAGGTTAGGTTAGGTTAGGTTAGGTTAGGTTAGGTTAGGTTAGGTTAGGTTAGGTTAGGTTAGGTTAGGTTAGGTTAGGTTAGGTTAGGTTAGGTTAGGTTAGGTTAGGTTAGGTTAGGTTAGGTTAGGTTAGGTTAGGTTAGGTTAGGTTAGGTTAGGTTAGGTTAGGTTAGGTTAGGTTAGGTTAGGTTAGGTTAGGTTAGGTTAGGTTAGGTTAGGTTAGGTTAGGTTAGGTTAGGTTAGGTTAGGTTAGGTTAGGTTAGGTTAGGTTAGGTTAGGTTAGGTTAGGTTAGGTTAGGTTAGGTTAGGTTAGGTTAGGTTAGGTTAGGTTAGGTTAGGTTAGGTTAGGTTAGGTTAGGTTAGGTTAGGTTAGGTTAGGTTAGGTTAGGTTAGGTTAGGTTAGGTTAGGTTAGGTTAGGTTAGGTTAGGTTAGGTTAGGTTAGGTTAGGTTAGGTTAGGTTAGGTTAGGTTAGGTTAGGTTAGGTTAGGTTAGGTTAGGTTAGGTTAGGTTAGGTTAGGTTAGGTTAGGTTAGGTTAGGTTAGGTTAGGTTAGGTTAGGTTAGGTTAGGTTAGGTTAGGTTAGGTTAGGTTAGGTTAGGTTAGGTTAGGTTAGGTTAGGTTAGGTTAGGTTAGGTTAGGTTAGGTTAGGTTAGGTTAGGTTAGGTTAGGTTAGGTTAGGTTAGGTTAGGTTAGGTTAGGTTAGGTTAGGTTAGGTTAGGTTAGGTTAGGTTAGGTTAGGTTAGGTTAGGTTAGGTTAGGTTAGGTTAGGTTAGGTTAGGTTAGGTTAGGTTAGGTTAGGTTAGGTTAGGTTAGGTTAGGTTAGGTTAGGTTAGGTTAGGTTAGGTTAGGTTAGGTTAGGTTAGGTTAGGTTAGGTTAGGTTAGGTTAGGTTAGGTTAGGTTAGGTTAGGTTAGGTTAGGTTAGGTTAGGTTAGGTTAGGTTAGGTTAGGTTAGGTTAGGTTAGGTTAGGTTAGGTTAGGTTAGGTTAGGTTAGGTTAGGTTAGGTTAGGTTAGGTTAGGTTAGGTTAGGTTAGGTTAGGTTAGGTTAGGTTAGGTTAGGTTAGGTTAGGTTAGGTTAGGTTAGGTTAGGTTAGGTTAGGTTAGGTTAGGTTAGGTTAGGTTAGGTTAGGTTAGGTTAGGTTAGGTTAGGTTAGGTTAGGTTAGGTTAGGTTAGGTTAGGTTAGGTTAGGTTAGGTTAGGTTAGGTTAGGTTAGGTTAGGTTAGGTTAGGTTAGGTTAGGTTAGGTTAGGTTAGGTTAGGTTAGGTTAGGTTAGGTTAGGTTAGGTTAGGTTAGGTTAGGTTAGGTTAGGTTAGGTTAGGTTAGGTTAGGTTAGGTTAGGTTAGGTTAGGTTAGGTTAGGTTAGGTTAGGTTAGGTTAGGTTAGGTTAGGTTAGGTTAGGTTAGGTTAGGTTAGGTTAGGTTAGGTTAGG